>MU260384.1:182500-187500 GCA_020310875.1 Ceratopteris richardii
CATAGGTAACTTGTGAAGTAGATTTCTCAAGATCTACTGAATCTTTTGGAGTGATTTGACTTGGAGGAGGTGCGCAATCTTTAGGTGACACCTTGTGCAAAGTTTCATAAAAAACTTTACACATTTACTCAATCAATGAGAAAGATATATGCAGCAGACTTTCTGAGTAATTTCCTTCTTCACAGTTTGTTCAAGAATTTGGTATTTGGTCATTGATCTCTTAAATTGGTGAAGGTTTTGACTTACTCTTGATATAGAGGTGTTCTAAGTTCAAGAATAGGTTGTTCTTTTGGAGATTAACACTCTCCATTAGTGGTATCAGAGCACGAAGCATCAGAATCAAGGAAAGGGAGACTCCGACTACTGCAGAAATACAAACTTTACATCTTGAAGGACCAAAAGGACAAAGATTGAAGAAAACTTGAAGGAAGACACATTGAAGTTGTCAAAAGGATCAGAAGAAGTAATATTCGAAGTCAAGGTACATTTATTCTTCATAAAGTCTAAAGATCTGTTAATAGAGGTGAAGGAAGATGGGAGATTCTGTTCAGATAGAGAAATTGGATAGAGAAAACTATCGTGCATGGTCAATGAGGATGGAAGCTCATCTAATGAGCAAAGATTTGATAGCTTACATTACAGGAGAAGAAGAAAAGCCACAATTCAGAGATCCTAGTGTTCCAACTAGGGAAGAATTATCAGATTTTAAGAATTGGATGAAAAGAGATGCTCAAGCTAGAAGCATAATCTATATGGCAGTCAATGACTACTTGCTACCTCACATTAGAGGTCTTGAAAGTGCAAGTGAGATATGGAATGCTTTGGAGGAGCATTTCCAAAACACTACAAAGTCAAGAAAGGCATCTTTATGGGCAGAGTTTACTACTTTCAAGAAGAAGGCTTCACAATCAATATCTGATTATGTGACAAAGATGAAGGACATTGCAGATGCATTCGGAGCAGTGGATGAAGACATTGAAGAAGATAAATTGGTAAGGCAAATTCTCACAGGACTAAGAGGTGATGAGAAGTGGAAGCCTTTTATTTTATCTACAGAACTTTCATTGGATCTTTTCAATCCTGATTTGAATCAATTGTTAGGACATATGCTAACTTTTGAGAATGATATCAAAGGAGATGCTGACAAGAGTGCAGGTCATGCAATGTACTCTAAAGACAAGAAGAAAACTAACAAAGGAAAGCAACAAGAAAATGAAGAAGAAGGCACAACTAGTCAAGCCAACTTCCTAAGAGGAAGAGGAGGTGGCAAAGGCAGAGGAAGAGGCAGGAGTAACAAAGATGGATCCAAAGCTTGCTGGATTTGTGGTAAGACAAATCATTTAGCCAATGATTGTTGGCATAACACTCAAAGTAATGGAGGATACAATCAGAACTATAATTCAAGAGGAAGAGGTGGCAGAAATCAAAGAGGTAATTTCAGAGGTAGAGGTAGTAGGGGTTACTTTGGAAGAAATGCAGGTAGAGGTTTCCAAAGTCAACAATATAACAATACCTACTACAATTATGCTTCAGATCAGAAGGAAGATTCAACATTGATAATGAATGCAACTTGTGAAAGGCAGAATGAAGATCAAAGAGTCTTCTACATTGACTCAGGGTGTAGCAATCACCTGAGTGGTAATATAGCCTTGATGACTGATTTGGAGAATAAGGTATCTAATCATGTTGTTCAAACAGGTGACAACACAAAGCACAATGTGAAGTCAATTGGATCAGTGAATGCCAAGGATGGTAGCACCTTATTGAGTAAGGTCTTGTATGTTCCTACAATTCCTAAGAATTTGATAAGTGTAGGACAAATTGTGGAAAAAGGTTATGAAGTAAGGTTCACTAATGAAGGAGTGTTTGTGGAAGACCCTAGCAATGGGTATAAACAAATTGTTTCAGGGAAGAAAGAAGGAAGATTGTTCACATTGAAGATTCAAGGTAATGTTGGTCATGCCTTGTTCACTTATGGAGGACATAAGATCTCTGAGTTAGATCTTTGGCACAAGAGACTTGGACATTTCAATGAAAGAGGTATTAAAGACATGATTAATAATGGTTCAGTGCTTGGATTGCCTAATGTTGCAGGTCAACATATGACATACAGATGTGAGGCATGTCAATTAGGTAAGGCTCATAAGCAACCCTATTCTAAGCATGGGTTTATATATTCAGAGAAACTTGAGTTGGTACACACAGATGTGTGGGGACCATCAAAGGACTTCAGTATCAATGGCTCAAGGTATTATGTGATTTATGTTGATGATGCTACCAGATGGATCACTATCTATGTGATCAAAGATAACTCAGAAGTATTCAATACTTTCAAACATTATCATATGTATGCAGAGAGAATTACAGGACATAAGTTGAAGAGACTAAGGTCAGATGGAGGGGGAGAGTATTTCTCTAATGAGTTCAGTGATTACTTGTGGAATGCAGGTATAAAAAGAGAGGTTACTTGCAGGTACTCTCCTCAACAAAATGGTGTAGCAGAAAGGAGGAATAGGACTCTTGTTGAGTTTGCAAGGTCCATGATGAAGGAGAAAAATTGCCCAAATTATTTGTGGGCTGAGGCTGTAAATACAGGTACTTATTTGGTCAATAGGCTACCTTGTAAAGCCTTGCAGGGTATGACACCATATGAGGCATGGTGGGGTAAGAGACCTACACTAGATCATTGCAAAGTATTTGGATGTTTGGCCTATGCATATGTGCCATCACAATTAAGGCACAAATTGGAACCTAAAGCTGAAAAATATGTGTTTATTGGTTATGATGATAAGCAGATGGGATACAGGTTGTGGAATCCATCCACAAAACATTTACTTGTATCAAAAGATGTTACATTTGATGAGCAAGGTACTTGGTATGCAGGTACTATCAATATTAATACAGATGATGAAGAAATTGTGAGCCAAAGGAAAGGTAAATCAAAGGTTCAGATATTTGATGAGCAAAAGAATAATGAAGTGCAGGTTGAAGTGGAAGAAACACCAAGATTTGATCCTGAATGTGAAGAACCAGAAACCTCAAGAAGTGGAGAACTTAGGAGGTCTACAAGGAACAAATGGCAACCTACAAGGTATAGCTATGATACTTCATTCTTGACTACTAAGGATTATGCTTACATGATTAAAGCAGATGAAGACCCTTCTACATATGAAGAGGCAAAAGGTAAAGAGATTTGGGAAAAAGCTATGCAGGAAGAATATGATGCATTAATGGAGAATCAAACATGGGATTTGGTTCCAAAACCAAATAGTCAGAAGATCATTGGATGCAAGTGGGTCTATAAGACAAAGAGATTTGCAGATGGAAGTGTGCCTACGTACAAAGCTAGACTTGTTGTAAAAGGGTTTGCTCAGACATATGGTAATGACTATGATGAGACTTATAGTCCAGTGGCAAAGATGACAACTATCAGAACACTTATAGCAATTGCTGCATGCAAAGGTTGGAAATTATGTCAATTAGATGTGAAGAATGCTTTTTTGAATGGTTATATTTCAGATGCTGTTTTCATGGAGCAACCTCAAGGATTCAAAGATGGAAGATATCGAGATCATGTGTGTAAGCTCAAGAGAGCTTTATATGGCTTGAAGCAGGCCCCAAGGGCATGGAACTATAGGCTTGTAAAGTTCCTAAAGGAACTTGGATTTCAAGTATCAAAAGCAGATAGTCGCTTGCTTGTTAAAGCAAGTGATGATGGGTTCATTTACATATGTATATATGTTGATGATATTATTCTTACAGGTACAGATGAGAAAGGCATTCAAAGCCTAAAGAAGCAAATGGAGAAAGAGTTCAAAATCAGTGATTTGGGAGATTTGTCATACTTCTTGGGCATGGAGATTTCATACACTTAACATGGAGTGTATGTGACTCAAGAGAGGTATTTGAAGAACTTGTTAACCAAGTTTAAAATGAATGATTGCAGAGTAGCATCTACTTTAGGTGAATGAAAAATTAAGCAGATTTGGAGGTGAAGAGTTCAAGGACATGAAGCAATATGAGAGTTTGGTTGGTAGTCTTATCTATGCTACATTAACTAGGCCTGATTTATCATATGCAGTTGGGGTGTTGTCTCAATTTATGCATTGTCCTAGGAAAGAGCATTGGATTGTAGGTCAAAGAGTGTTGAGGTACATTAAGGGTACACTCAAAGAAGGTTTGTATTATGGATTTACATCAGATACAAATATCAAAATATATAGTGATGCAGATTGGGCAGGTAATCCAGATGATAGAAGGTCAACCTATGGATACATGTGTTATGTGGGAGATAAGTTAATCTCTTGGTGCTCAAAGAAGCAACATACAGTTGCTTTGTCATCTACAGAAGCAGAGTACAAAGGCATGGTTGAAGCTGCAAAAGAAGTGATATGGCTTAAGACTCTCATGAAGAGTTTTGACACTATACAGAGCATACCTATCATTTATGGTGATAACATGAGTTCATTATATCTAGCTGCTAATCCTGTTTTTCATGCCAGGACTAAACACATTGAGATACAGTATCACTTTCTAAGAGAGAAGGTGATGGACAAGGAGATTGAAGTTATACATACTTCAACAAAAGATCAGATAACTGATATGCTTACAAAAAGTTTAGATGGACCAAAGTTACAGAAGTTCAAAGACATGGGAGGCATAAAGAAGATAAGAGAAACCTCAATTGATGATTGAGGGGGAGCTGTTGATGCAGACCAATCACCAATTGAAGTTTGGAGGACAAAAAAGGATGAAGATAAGATCAAGTCTTGAAGCAAAGAAGGTGGTTACATTCACAGGATGAATGATATGTACACATATGTACATTAGTGAAGACATAGATCACTTATACTTTTGTCTAGTTATAAGCTTGTACATATTTGCCTATAAATATTTTGGAAAAATGTCGGGGCAAGAGAGGAGACAACAGAAGAGTATGAGAATAGTACATTTGTAAGTTGTAAAACTCATTAGAGTTCATGGAAATGAGAAGAAGTCTT
>MU260384.1:195000-210000 GCA_020310875.1 Ceratopteris richardii
CTGCTAAACCTGCTTTGTACCAGCCCTCTTTTGCTTCAGAGTTGATAAGTCGACCTTCTTAGCTTTCCAATAACACCAAAAAATGGCCTATGTACTTTGGAAGTGATGTGTGTAGTGATTGAACCAAAACAGATAACTTTGAAGTTCACAAACTCAAGAAAACCTTCTATTTTTGTCTTGACACCTACTGGATGTTTTACTCAGTGTGACCAGCACAATAGAAATTGATAAAATTCCTTCTAGGGGTATTTAATTAGCTTAGTAAGCTACCATTTGCAAGTGGAATGATGTAAAAAGATAAACTATGCTAAGAGAAATCAATTTAGCAAGTTTAGCTATACCCCCGACTTCTTAGGACTCTAGCAGAAAATGGCCAGAGTTCACGTCGATGCCGATTTCTCTAAAATGGCTGAATAGAATCACTTCAAACTTTGGTAACCTGTAGATGACTTTGAGCTGAATCCAAGAAGATTTTAATTACTTGATTTGGTGAAGAATTGATCGAGATATGCCCTTGACAAGTTAACAGACTTTTGAGTAGACTAACAGAGAACTCATAGATTAATGATATAAATGTATCTATTAATGAACACTTGTATACAATCCCATTGGCATGAATAACATTGCCTAATGGTGTAGAGAGATGTAGGCTATGGTATAGTCCTCACACACACTCAAAATCAATAGAATGAGGCTCGGGAATGATCTCTCTTACCCATGACTTTTCATGTTCACTTTTATATGAAGTGAGTGAAGATTTGAATTCAAATTCAAATTTTGGCTCCCTATGATTAAGCTCCTAAATGCTTGGAGATATTCCTTCAATCAAATGAGCTAATTTTTCCAGGACTCACTTTGGTAGGTGATTACAAAAGATTCCAAGTCAAATTGACTTTTACAATGAGGTAAAGTAGTAATTAACCACTAGCATATGTTCCTATGCTTCTTCATGTATGTGTACACCTTAATGCATCCTTTGAGCCAAATGTCTAGGCTTTTAAATTACACCAACAGCTCCCCCTCAGGCCAAAAATTTTGGCTTAAGTCTTCATCTTCAATCTTCAAGTATATCCTATAATCCAATCATGGATTTGAACCTGCAAAGTTTTGTTCCATCCAAAGCTTTAGTCAACAAATCTGCACATTGCATGTTGGTTGATACATAGGTAAGTTGAATGTCCTTGCTTATCAACTTCTCTCTCACATAATGATAATGAACCTCTATGTGTTTGGTCCTAGCATGATCGATAGGATTAGCTCCAAGGTGAAGAGAACTTGTATTATCTCCAAAGATAATTGGTGACCTAGTATATAAGCCCAATTCTGTATACAAAAGTTTAATCCAAATTGCTTCTTGTGTGGCATTAGCCAGTCCTCTATATTCTACCTCTGTGGAAGACAAAGCAACAGTGGGTTGCTTCTTTGAAGACCATGAAATTGGTTTGTCACCTGCAAAAGAAATATATCCAGAAGTGCTCCTCCTATCATCCTTGCATCCTGCCCAATCTGCATCTGAATAAATTTTGATATCAATATCTAAAGTGTAAGGGAAATACAAACCATGGTTCTGTGTACCCTTGAGATACTTCAAGATTCTCTTGGCAACCTCTAAGTGAGGTATCCTTGGCTTGTGCATAAATTGACTTAGCACACTTACTCCATATGCAATATCAATTCTTGTAATAGTAGCATAGTTCAAGCTACCCACCATACTTTGATAACCTGTAATGTCTTTGACTTCATCACCTTCATGGGCACTTAGCTTTAGGTTTACCTCCATTGGAGTGCTTGCTACTTTAGCATCCTGCAAGTGAAACTTCTTCAACATATCCTCTATATACTTTTTCTGAGTAATGTATATCCCTGAATTAGTGTAAACTAATTCAAGCCCTAGAAAATACTTCAATAAACCAAGATCATTGATCTTGAACTCCTTCATCATCTGGCTTTTGATATACTTGATTCCATTGACATCATTACTTGTAATGATGATGTCATCAACATAAACACAAAGATATATTACCTCTGAATTACTTCTCTTAATGAACAGAGAAGTGTCAGCCTTGCTCATGACAAAACCTTGGTCCTGGAGGTATGTAGTTAACCTGTAATTCCATGCCCTAGGTGCCTGCTTCAATCCATATAATGCCTTTTTTAATTTGCAAACATAAGTTACCTTCTTAGGGCCCTCATAGCCAGGAGGTTGTGACATATAAACTTCCTTTGAAATCCATCCATTCAAGAAAGCATTCTTGACATCCAATTGGTACATGTTCCAATTCTTTGATGCAGCCACACTTACCAACACTTTGATTGTTGGCATCTTGGCCACAGGAGAAAATGTCTCTTCATAGTCAATGCCTTGGGTTTGTGCAAAACCCTTGGCTACCAATCTGGCTTTGTACCTGTTAATTGTTCCATCTGAGTTTCTTTTCAACTTATAGATCCATCTGGATCCTATTACCTTCATAGAATCTTGCTTGGGTACTAACTCCCATGTGTCACTCTCCTTGAGTGCTTCAATCTCCTCATCCATAGCTTCTTTCCATTCTGATTTGGTTATTGCTTCTTCATATGATCCTGGTTCTTCATTTGACAAATCTTTGGCAAGATAAACTGAATGTTTAGTAACAAGAGATGTATCATACCCGTATCTGATAGGTTTGTTGATTTCTCTTTGAGATCTTATGATTGATTGAGTTGAAGATTCAGGTATGTCTTCAAGCTTCTTCATATTCATTTTGCCCCTGGACTTCCATGCCTTGAATTCTTCAAGGTTGATAGTGTCTTCATCATCTGAACTTGAGTCTTCATTCTGAGTAGGTTCCTCCTTTGCAAGTTTTGGAAATTCCTCTTCCAAATCATAGGGTAGTTTAACCTTCCTGCATTCATTCTCATACCAAGAATCATTTTCATCAAAGATCACATCTCTGCTTACCATAAATCCCTTATTGGTAGGATTATAAAACCTGTAACCTTTTTTATTTAAATCATACCCAATGAAAATGCATTTTTCACCCTTTGGGTCTAGCTTACCTCTTATCTGAGAAGGAATGTGCACATATGCTACACATCCAAATATTTTGCAGTGATCTAATGATGGTCTCTTACCATGCCATGCTTCATAGGGTGTCATACCATCAAGTGACTTAGATGGTAACCTGTTTATGAGGTAAGTGGCAGTAGAAACACTCTTTGCCCATAGATAGTTAGGTAACTTCTTCTCATTAAGCATAGATCTAGCTGTCTCAACAATTAACCTATTTGTTCTCTCAGTTAACCCATTGTTTTCAGGAGAATACCTTGTGGTTATCTCTCTTTTGATGCATCTGTCCTGCAAGAAGTCTTCAAATTCATTGGAGAAGTACTCAACTCCTCCATCTGACCTTAGCCTCTTCAAATTCCTTCCTGTCTGGTTTTTAACTAATGCAAGATATTTCTTAAAACAATTAAATACCTCACCCTTGTGCTTCATGAAGTATAATACAGTCCATCTGCTATAATCATCAATGAAAGACACATAGTACCTTGATCCTGAGACTGAGGGGTCTTTGCTAGGTCCCCAAACATCTGTGTGTACAAGCTCTAGGTAGTCTTCATGCATATATCCTTTCTTGGAGAAGGAAAACATGTGAGACTTACCAAATTGACAAGCACCACACTTGTAAATCATATGTTGCTTGGATACATTAGGTATCCCAAGCACACATTGGTCTCTGCACATTTGTTTCAAGGTTCTTTCTCCTATGTGCCCTAACCTTTTGTGCCAAATCTCAAGCTCTGAAAGTGTTTGATCCTTATAACTGTATAGTGCAATATTCTTTGTATCTTCCAACTCAAAAGTGAAAACTCTACCTGATTTTTCTCCTTTAGCAATCCTCTTGAACCCATGTCTTGGGTCCTCCACATATGCTCCATATTGATTAAATCTGACCTGCAAACCTTTCTCCACAATCTGACCAACACTCATCAAATTTTTGGTAATGGTTGGTACATAGAGTACCCTACTCAACAAATTCTGATTACCATCACAAGTCTTAACATTTCCAACTTTAACTACTGAATGCTTTGTATCATCACCTGTTTGGACTTGATGTTTACCTTTTGGTTCCTCAAGATCAGAGAGAAGTGCCACATTGCCAGCCACATGATTTGAGCACCTTGAATCAATGTAGAATAGGTGGTCATCATTTGTACCTGACTTTGAAGTCATGTTCATGATCAGAAGAGAGTCATCCTGCTCCTCTGTGTAGTTGTTGTAGTCCTTTCTGGTTTTGAATCCTCCTTGGTAGTTGCCATTGTAATTGTTGTTGTGGCCTTGGTGATGGTTGAACCTTCCTCTTGACTGTGAGTATCCACCTCTTTGGTAGTATGATTTGATAAACCACAAATGTTGCATGGTGATGAGTTATAGGGTCTCCCCCTACCTTGCTTACCTCCTCTACCCCTTCCTCTTGAAGATCTACCTCTCCCTGCATAGTTGGCTTGGGAGGTAGAGCCTTCATCTTCCATCTTCTTGCTCTTGCCTTTATCCTTAGACTTCTTATCAGTGTATAGGGTAGAAGAGTTATTACCTTTGGATGTATCTCCATTCTTTGTGAGCTTTGCTTCATGTGTAAATAATTGTCCCATGAGAGTTGTAAGATGTGGAGTATGCATGTCCATGTAGAGATCCATTGTAGTGGTGAGGCTCTCCCATTTGTCATCAGCCTTGATTCCATTAATCACTTGCCTTAAAATTTGTTCTTCTTCAATCTCTTCTCCTATGCTTGCTAATTGATCTGCAACATCTTTGATCTTGGTCACAAATTCTGAAACAGCTTGCTTAGGTTGCTTCCTTAGTGTTGTGAATTCAATCCACAACTAATTTTTCCTAGCCCTTGTATTGGAGGAAAAATATGATGACAAAGTCTCCCAAGTTTCTTGGGATGTCTTACAATTTCTGATATGTGGCAAAAGAAATTCAGAGATAGAGTTGAGTAAATATGACCTTGCCAATGCATCCTTAGCACACCATGTGTTGAGTTTTTCTTGTTCTTCCTTGGTTGGTAATCCTCTTGCTTTGAATGAGGGCAATTCCTCATCTCCTAAGATGTATCCATAGAGACTCCTTCCTTGTAGGTAGGTCTTCATCCTTAGAGACCAAGATTGATAGTTGTTCTTGTCCAATTTATCAATAAATGAAGGAAAACCATCTCCCATTTTACCTCTATTGCTCTAATACCACTGTTGGGATAGATGGTTGGATGATCCAAGAGACTGAGTAGCTACTACTAAACCTGCTTTGTACCAGCCCTCTTTTGCTTCAGAGTTGATAAGTAGACCTTCTTAGCTTTCCAATAACACCAAAAAATGGCCTATGTACTTTGGAAGTGATGTGTGTAATGATTGAGCCAAAACAGATAACTTTGAAGTTCACAAACTCAAGAAAACCTTCTATTTTTGTCATGACACCTGCTGGATGTTTTACTCAGTGTGACCAGCACAATAGAAATTGATAAAATTCCTTCTAGGGGTATTTAATAAGCTTAGTAAGCTACCATTTTCAAGTGGAATGATGTAAAAAGATAAACTATGCTAAAAGAAATCAATTTAGCAAGTTTAGCTATACCCCCGACTTTTTAGGACTGTAGCAGAGAATGACTAGAGTTCACCTCGACATAGAGTTCTCTGAAATGGCTGAATAGAATCACTTGAAACGTTGACATCATGTAGATGACTTTGAGCTAAATTCAATAAGCTTTGAATCACTTGATTTGGTGACGAATTGACCGAGATATGCCCTTGACAAGTTAACAGACATTTGAGTAGACTAACAGAGAACTCATAGATTAATGATATAAATGTATCTATTAATGAACACTTGTATACAATCCCATTGGCATGAATAACATTGCCTAATGGTGTAGAGAGGTGTACGCTATGGTATAGTCCTCACACACTCAAAATCAGTAGAATGAGGCTCGGGAATGATCTCTCTTACCCGCGATTTTTCATGTTCACTTTTATATGAAGTGAGTGAAGATTTGAATTCAAATTCAAATTTTGGCTCCCTATGATTAAGCTCCTAAATGCTTGGAGATATTCCTTCAATCAAATGAGCTACTTTTTTCACGACTCACTTTGGTAGGTGATTACAAAAGATTCCAAGTCAAATTGACTTTTACAATGAGGTAAAGTAGTAATTAACCACTAGCATATGTTCCTATGCTTCTTCATGTATGTGTACACCTTAATGCATCCTTTGATCCAAATGTGTAGGCTTTTAAATTACACCAACAATCTGATCAATTTGAATCCATGAAGCCTTCTGCTTGCTCCATGTACACTTCATCTGCAATGTATCCATTCAAAAATGCATTCTTCACATCTAATTGTGATAACTTCCATCCTTTACAAGGAGCAATAGCAATCAATGATCTAATTGAAGACATCTTAGCAACAGGACTAAAGGTTTCATCATAATCTACCCCATAGGTTTGGGCATAACCTTTAACCACAAGTCTAGCCTTGTATCTAGACACCTTACCATCTACAAACGTTTTTGTTTTATACACCCACTTACATCCAATGACTTTCTGATTCTTTGGTCTTGGCACCAACTCCCATGTTTCATTTTCAAGTGGAGCATCATACTCTTCTTGCATTGCCTTCTCCCAATTCTGTTTACCTTTAGCTTCTTAATATGTGATTGGGTCCTCTTCTGTCTTCACAATGTAAGCATAATCTTTTGTTGTTAAGAAAGATGTATCATAGCTATACCTGATAGGCTCTTTTCTTTCTCTTGAGGATCTTCTGACCTCTGCACTTCTTGAAGTCTTAGCCACATTTGATTCTAGATCAAATCTTGGCCCATCTTCAACATTATCTTGCAATTTACTTCTATAATCAACATCATCAATATCTTCTTCATACACACTTACTTTTGTCTTCCCTTTGCTTTGTATTTCTTTAACATCTGCATACTCATTTGTTGATCCTGTATACCATGTGCTTTGCTCATCAAATGTAACATCTTTGGTAACAAGAAATTGCTTTTTGGATGGACTCCACAATCTGTAACCCATCTATCTATCATCATACCCAATAAACACATACTTCTCTGCTTTGGGTTCTAACTTATGTCTCAATTGTGAAGGAACATAAGCATTTGCTAAACATCCAAATACTTTACAATGATCAAGAGTAGGTCTCTTACCCCACCATGCTTCATTAAGGAGTTCTTCTATCCAAAGCTTTACAAGGTAACCTATTCACAAGGTATGTTGTAGTGTTGATAGCTTCTGCGCATAAGTAATTTGGGCAATTCTTTTCTTTCATCATTGCTCTTGCAAACTCTACAAGAGTTCTATTTCTTCTTTCTGCAATTCCATTCAGTTGAGAGGAGTACCTGCAAGTTACTTCTCTTTTTATACCTACATTCCACCAATAATCATCAAACTCTTTAGAGAAATACTCTCCCCCTCCATCTGATCTCAACCTCTTGAGCTTTTGTCCTGTAATCCTTTCTGCATAAGCATGATAATGCTTGAAAGTCTTGAACACCTCTGATTTGTCCTTGATTACATATAAAGTAATCCATCTGGTTGCATCATCAACAAACAACACATAATATCTGGATCCATTTATGCTATAGTCCCTTGAAGGACCCACACATCTATATGAATCAATTCAAGCATATTTGAATACTTATATCCTGATTTATTGTATGAAATTTTGTGTGCTTTACCTAATTGACAAGCTTCACACTTGTACACCATGTGTTGCCCTTCAACTTTTGGCAAACCAAGCACCACATCATTCCTTGACATTTCCTTTATGGCTCTCTCATTGAAATGACCTAGCCTTTTATGCCATAGGTCTAACTTAGACATCGTTTGACTTCCATAAGTAAATAAAGCATGTCCCACATTACCTTGGACTTTGAGAGTAAACAACCTTCCTTCCTTTTTACCTGCAATGATATTTCTACCCTGATTTGGATCTTGCACATAAACACCATCATTTGTGAATCTGACTTCATATCCCTTCTCCACAATTTGCCCTACACTTTATCAAATTTTTAGGAATAGTAGGGACATAAAGTACCTTGCTCAAGAGTGTACTTCCATTCTTTGTCTTCATTGATCCAATGCTTTCCACTTTATGCTTCGTGTTGTCACCTGTTTGAACTGTATGTCCATTCACCTTTGCTTCCATATTAGTCATCAATGATATATTGCCACTCAGATGATTACTACATCCTGAGCCAATATAAAACACCCTTTGATCTTCTCCTACTGCTTCATGAGTTGCATTCAAGATGAGAGTCATGTCATCCTTATGATCTGATGCATAATTATAATAATTGTTGTTGTAGGACTGAGATTGAAAACTTCTTCCACCTCCTCTAGCATATGATGTCCTACCACCTCTTCCTCTGAAGTTGCCTCTTTGGTTTCTGCCCTCTTTACCTCTTTGATTAAAACTCTGATTATTGCTTCCACCATTTTGATTGTTATACCAACAATCATTTGCCAAATGATTGGTTCTGCCACAAATCCAACAAGCTTTAGTATTATCTTTGTTCTTACCTCCTCTTCCTTTACCTCTGAAGTTCATCTTCCCTTTTGTAAAGTTAGCTTGACTTGAAGATCCTTCATCATCAGTTAACTGCTTCCCTTTTCCATTATTTTTCTTGTCCTTGGAGTACATAGCTTGACTTGCACTCTTATCATTATCTCCCTTAATGTCCTGCTCAAAAGTTAGCATGTGTCCTAGCAATTGATTAAGATCAGGAGTAAAGCGATCTAATGACAATTCTATTGAAAATATGAAAGGCTTCCACTTGTCATATCCTCTCAGACCTGTAAGTATTTGCCTTACCAACTTATCCTCTTCAATGTCTTCATCTACTGCTCCCAAGCTATCTGCAATATCCTTCATCCTTGCCACATAATCAGAAATTGATTGTGAGCTCTTCTTCTTGAATGTTGTAATTATGCCCATAATGAAGACTTCCTCGACTTGGTTGTATTTTGCAAATGCTCTTCCAAAGCATTCCACACATCTGTTGCACTTTCTAATCCTCTGATGTGAGGTAGATAATCATTTACAATCATGTAAATGATGCTCCTAGCTTGAGCATCCTTTCTCATCCAATTCTTCAAACCTGCAAGTTCCTCCCTTGTTGGAACACTAGGATCTTCAAACTCAAGCTTTTCTTCTTCTCTTGTAATGAATGCCATCAAATCTTTGCTCATAAGGTGTGCCTCCATCCTTATGGACCAAGCTGGATAGTTCTCCCTATCTAGCTTATCAATCTGCGAGCTTTCTCCCATCTTTGATTTTCTTGTGTATGCAATTACTCATATTTATGATAATATAATGTACCTTTGATCTTTATTGATCCTTCAAACTCGTGCTTTGTTCTTCTTCAAGTTTTCTTCGAAGATTTATTCTTTGCTTCTTTTATTCATAAAATTTTTGATGCCTGCAACACTCGAGGTTCTCCTTGCTTCTTCTTCACCTATACTACACCTTCAGATCTGATACCATTGTTGGAGACCTCTTAATCTCCAAAGGTTTGATCTATACTGATTTAAGAATGTTGATGTATGAAACACCACAAGAAATGAATTAATGTGACACTAGAACACCTCTATGGTCATCATTAACTCATTGCCACTCCAAACTTTGAGAAATGATAGCCTAAAGTGAGAACTTTACTTCTACAGATTTTTCTAGTCACTGAAATGGCATACCTTTAGTATTTTGCTAATTTCTCTTAGCTCAAGTATTATTTCTCCATGAAACTTTATAGGCTGAAACTAGAAGAGTAGAGCTTTCCAACAAGCTATCATATGCATCAAACGGATCTCTAGAACTCAAGTTATGGCTCTCACAAGATGACCCTGTATGACCTTCCAAAACTAGAAATCTTTCCTGTTATAGTAAGAGCGCCTGTTTAAAATTAGAATTCGATGCCTAGCATCGACTTGCAACGAGAATTCGATGCCGGGCATCGACTTGGAGTGTTTTTGGCCACTTTTCAGCAGGGATTCGATGCCGGGCATCGACTTCTCGCATAAAGTCTTGAACTTTTGGACACCAAAACTATAGGTGATTTCATGCACACTTAGAATATGACTTATCAACTGGAATTCGATGCCAGGCATCGAGTTGCTCCAACAACATCATGTTTTCAAACACTTCAATACTGAATGAAAAGGATAAATGAAAATATGACTTATCAATAGAGATTCGATGCTAGGCATCGAGTTGCTTGGAAAACTTGATCTTTTTAACTCATCACACAGTAGGTAATTATGAAGATGATGGAGAGAGATTCATACACAGAACTTTACTCAGTTCTTTCTCATAGCTATGAAAACTCAGAAGTTTTACAGATGCTTTCTCACTCAGAGAATCCTGACTATACAGAGTCGTATAAAATGAACTCCTTCTTCTACTTCTTCTCTCTATTCTCTCTTTCTCTCTCTGCATCAGTTGATACAAACTAACTTATATAGATTTTCGTATTCTCGTGATTTTAAAAAACTTCTAGAACTAAAGTGAACTAACTTTACAAATATAATACATTTGTGAATTTTTCCCTTCACATAGGCATGGGGTTTTCTTCCTAAGATTTGACCTTCAAATATATGTCTAGTTAGTGATTGTTTCTCCAACAGCTCCCCCTCAATCACTAATTGACATTCCCTGTTTCTTCATATCATCTTCTTTTCTTTTACTCCTGCCATGCTTTTGAATCTGCTGGTCTTCACACCATCCAAGCTCTTTGTCATTATGTCTGCTATCTGATCTTTAGTAGAAATGTACTCCACTTCAATCTCCTTCTCCATTACCTTTTCTATGAGAAAATGATAATGTATCTCTATGTGCTTTGTCCTTGCATGAAATACTGGATTTGCTGCAAGATAAAGTGAACTCATATTATCTCCATGTATTGTAGGTGTACCTTGATCAATGCCTAAGCTCTTGAACAATGTCTGCATCCATATGACTTCCTTAGCTGCTTCCACAAGTCCTTTGTACTCTGCTTCAGTTGATGATAATGCTACTGTATGTTGTTTCTTTGAACACCAACTTACAAGCTTATCACCAATGTATATCATGTAACCATGAGTTGATCTTCTGTCATCCTGGTTACCTGCCCAATCTGAATCACTATAGGCTCTCAACTTCAAATCTGATGTAAAAGGATAATATAATCCTTCTTTTATAGTTCCTTTGATATATCTGAGAACTCTTTGACCTGCAATCCAATGTGGGTCCTTTGGACAATGCATGAATTGTGACAAAACTCCCACTGCATAACTAAGATCAGGTCTTGTTAGTGTAGCATAAATCAAACTACCCACAAGAGATTGATACTTCCTCATATCTTTGTATTCTGCACCATCATATTTACTGAGCTTGTGATTAACTTCAAGTGGAGTTGAAGCTTCTCCGCAATTTTCCATATCAAACTTCTTCAATAAATTCAGAAGATACCTTTCTTGTGATACATATATGCCATGATCTGTATAAGTAACTTCCATTCCAAGAAAGTATGACAACTTTCCTAGGTCACTGATCTTAAACTCTTTCTCAAGTAATCTCTTCACCTCCTTGATTCCTTCATCTGAAGTACCTGTGATTATAATGTCATCTACATAAATACAAATGTAGATTGTACCTTCCTCTGTTCTTTTGATAAGTAGACTTGAATCTGCTTTTGAACTTTGATATCCAAGTTCATTCAGATACTTCACCAGTCTATAGTTCCATGCTCTTGGAGCTTGCTTCAATCCATACAATGCTCTTCTCAATCTGCAAACAAAATTTGGATACCTGGAATCTATAAATCCTTGAGGTTGTTCCATGTATACCTCATCTGATATGTATCCATTCAAGAAGGCATTCTTTATATCCAATTGACTTAGGGTCCAGCCTTTTGAAGCTGCAATAGCAATGATTGTCCTTATAGTTGACATCTTAGCTACAGGACTGAATGTCTCATCATAATCTATGCCATAGGTCTGGGCATAGCCTTTCACCACCAGTCTAGCTTTGTATCTGGCTATACTTCCATCTGCAAGCTTCTTCACTTTATAAACCCATTTATTTCCAATTACTTTCTTACCATTTGGTTTAGGAACAAGTTCCCATGTCTTGTTCTCCTCCAGTGCATTGAATTCTTCCTTCATTGCTTCTTCCCATTGCTTCTTACCTTTAGCTTCATCATAGTTCTGAGGTTCTTCATCATCTTTGACCATATATGCATAGTTCTTCTGAGTTATGTAAGAAGTTTCATAAGAATACCTTTCTGGTTGTCTTCTAGTCCTGCTTGACCTTCTTGGTTCACATTCTTCATATGTGTCTGGATACACCTCTTCATCAAATATAGGAGCTTCTTCATTTCTTCTTGTTAATCCACTTGTGGATGTACTTGCTTGCATATAGTCTTCATCTCTATTTACCTGCACAATTGATTTTCCTTTCTCACATCTTCTTACCTCTTCTTCAAATTCTTCAGCTGTGTGACTTTGATCTGCATACCAACTTTTCTGTTCATCAAATGTAACATCTCTAGAAACAAGAAATTGTTTTGTTAGAGGATTCCACAACCTGTAACCCATCTGCTTTTCATCATAACCAATGAACACATATTTTTCTGCCTTTGGTTCAAGTTCATGCCTAA
Source organism: Ceratopteris richardii (assembly GCA_020310875.1). Classification (NCBI taxonomy): domain Eukaryota; kingdom Viridiplantae; phylum Streptophyta; class Polypodiopsida; order Polypodiales; family Pteridaceae; genus Ceratopteris; species Ceratopteris richardii. The sequence continues at coordinate 207,686 of MU260384.1, forward strand.
GTTGTGATGGCACATAAGCATATGCAATTGATCCAAACACTCTACAATGATCTAGTGTTGGTTTCTTACCTCACCAAGCTTCATATGGAGTCATTCCATTCAGAGCTGCACATGGTAATCTATTCACAAGATATGTAGCTGTATTCACAGCCTCAGCCCAAAGATAATTTGGACAGTTCTTCTCCTTTAGCATAGCTCTAGCAAACTCAACCAAAGTCCTGTTCCTTCTTTCTTCTACACCATTTTGTTGTGGTGTATACCTGCAAGTTATTTCTCTCTTAATACCTGCATTCCAAAGATAATCATTGAACTCTTGGGAGAAGTATTCTCCCCCTCCATCAGACCTCAGTCTTTAGAGCTTTTGACCTGTTACTCTCTCTGCATATGCATGAAAATGCTTGAAGGCTCCAAACACTTCTGATCTTTCCTTCAAAACATATAATGTTATCCATCTTGTAGCATCATCAATGAAAAGAACATAATACCTTGAGCCATTGGTAGATCCTTCTTTTGTTGGTCCCCATACATCTGTATGAATGAGCTCTAGTAGTCCATCATGTTTGAATCCTTTCTTTGGAAATGGTAACATGTGTGCTTTACCCATTTGACATGCTTCACATTTATAAACCATATGTTGACTTTGCACATTTGGTAATCCTAGTACAGACTGATTAGCAACCATAGCTTTAATTCCTCTTTCATTGAAATGACCTAATCTCTTATGCCAGAGATCAAGTTCTGTAATCACTGCTTCACCATGTGTGAGCAAAGCTTGACCAATGTTTCCTTGCACTCTTAAAGTAAAGAGTCTACCTTCTTTCTTACCAGAGACAATCTGATTATATCCATTCTCTGGATCTTCCACAAATACTCCTTCATTTGTAAACCTGACTTGAAAACCTTTTTCAACTATCTGTCCCACACTAATCAAGTTTTTAGGTATTGTAGGAACATACAAAACATTGGTTAGCAAATCTGCTCCACTCTTGCATTTCACTTTTCCAATTGAATGTACACTATGTCTTGTATTATCACCAGTTTGAACTGTGTGACTCGAAATACCGTTTTCCAATTCTGACATCAATTCTATGTTTCCTGACAAATGATTAGAACATCTAGAGTCAATGTAAAATACCTTTAGATCTTCTTTATCTGATGTGTTGATTGAGTTCATCATCAATGATGTATGACTTTCATTCTGTGTGTCATTTGCATAGTTGTAGTAGGTGGTGTTGTAGGATTGATTTTGTCCCCAACTTCTTCCTCCACCTCTACCATAGCCTCCTCTTTGACTTTGTCTACCTCTTTGAAAATTACTTTGATATCTTCCACCTCGGCCTCTGCTATTGTTGTTTTGATTCTGGTTTGATCCTTGTTGGTTGTGCCAACAGTCATGAGCCAAATGATTACTCAATCCACAGATCCAGCAAGCCTTCTTGTTGTTATTTTGATTACCTCTTCCTCTTCCAAAACCTCTTGCTCTTCCTCTGCCAGTGCCTTTACCTCTTGCATAATAAACTTGAGAAGTTGACTCTTCTTCATCCTTTGCTTTACCTTTATCTCCTTTCTTCTTGTTCTTCATGTACATTGTAGAACTTTGTCCTTTATCTCCATCTCCCTTCAAGTCTTGCTCATATGTGAGCATCAAACCAAGCAACTGGTTCAAATCTGGAACATAATGATTTAATGAAAGTTCTGTTGATAAGACAAAAGGTTTGCACCTTTCATCCCCTCTCAAACCTGCAAGTAGCTGAGCAATCAATCTCTGATCTTCAACATCTTCATCTATGGATCCAAGACTATCTGCAAGATCCTTCATCTTAGTGACATAATCACTAATGGTTTGACTTGGCTTCTTCTTGAATGTTGTAAACTCTGACCATAGACTTGCTTTCCGTGCTTTAGTAGTGCTTTGGAAATGATACTCCAATGCATTCCATATATCTTCAGATGATTCCAATCCTCTAATGTGTGGTAGTAATTGATCAGAGATTGTATTGTAGATGTAGGCTTTTGCACTTGCATCCTTCTTCTGCCAATGCTTTAAAGCATCTAGTTCTTCTTTCTTTGGTCGACTTTCATCTTTGAATACTGGCTTCTCTTCTTCACCTGTAACATATATAATGAGATCCTTACTCATAAGTAAGGCTTCCATTCTTATTACCCATGCGGGGTAATTATCTCTGTCCAGTTTGTCAATGGAAATATGATCTGCCATAGTTCTTTCCTTCTGCTGCAACCTGTGAGCTTAAAGGATAAAGGATAATACCTTTTGAAGTTCTTTGTGTATGAGGATACTTTTGAAGTAACCTTTT
>MU260384.1:217500-222746 GCA_020310875.1 Ceratopteris richardii
AAAGGTAAATCAAAGGTTCAGATATTTGATGAAGAGGAGAATGATGAGGTTCAGGTTGAAGTTGAAGAAATGCCAAGATTTGATCTTGAGTGTGAAGAACCAGAAACCTCAAGGAGTGGAGAACTCAGAAGGTCATCAAGACACAAGTGGCAACCTACAAGGTATAGCTATGATACTTCTTTTTTGGCTACCAAAGATTATGCTTACATGATAAAGACAGATGAAGACCCTTCCACATATGAAGAGGGAAAAGGTAAGGAAAATTGGGAGAAAGCTATGCAGGAAGAATATGATGCATTAATGGAGAATTAGACATGGGATTTGGTTCCTAAACCAAATAGTCAAAAGATCATTGGATGCAAATGGTTCTACAAGACTAAGAGGTTTGCAGATGGAAGTGTGTCTAGGTATAAAGCTAGACTTATTGTGAAAGGGTTTGCTCAAACATATGGTATTGATTATGATGAGACCTATAGTCCTGTGGCAAAGATGACAACCATTAGGACAGTCATAGTTATTGCTGCATGTAAAGGTTGGAAATTATGTCAATTAGATGTGAAGAATGCTTTATTAAATGGTTACATTTCAGATGATGTTTTCATGGAGCAACCTCAAGGATTCAGAGATAGAAGGTATCCAGATCATGTATGTAAGCTCAAGAGAGCTTTATATGGTTTGAAGCAGGCCCCAAGGGCATGGAATTATAGACTTGTGAAGTTCTTGAAAGAACTTGGATTTCAAGTATCTAAGGCAGATAGTAGCTTGCTTGTTAAAGCAAGTGATGATGGGTTCATTTACATGTGCATATATGTTGATGATATAATTCTTACAGGTAGAGATGAGAAAGGCATTCAAAGCCTAAAGAAGCGAATGGAGAAAGAGTTCAAAATCAATGACTTGGGAGACTTGTCATATTTCTTGGGCATGGAGATTTCATACACTCAACATGGAGTGTATGTGACTCAAGAAAGGTATTTGAGAAACTTGTTAATCAAGTTTAAAATGAATGATTGCAGGGTAGCACCTACTCCAATGGAGGTAAATCACAAATTGAGGAGATATGGTGGAACATTGGATTGCAGGTCAAAGAGTGTTGAGGTACATTAAGGGTACACTCAAAGAGGGTTTGTATTATGGTTTTACATCAGATACAAACATCAAAATATATAGTGATGCAGATTGGGCAGGTAATCATGATGATAGGAGATCAACATATGGATACTTGTGTTATGTGGGAGATAAGTTAATCTCTTGGTGTTCAAAGAAGCAACACACAGTTGCTTTATCATCTACAGAAGCTGAGTACAAAGGTATGGTTGAAGCTGCAAAGGAAGTGATATGGCTTACGACTCTCATGAAGAGTTTTGACACCATACAGAGTACACCTATAATTTATGGAGATAACATGAGTTCATTGTATTTAGCTACTAGTCCTGTGTTTCATGCAAGGACTAAACACATTGAGATTCAGTATCACTTTCTAAGAGAGAAGGTGATGGATAAAGAGATTGAAGTCATACATACTTCAACAAAAGATCAGATAGCTGATATGCTTACCAAAAGCTTGGATGGACCAAAGCTACAGAAATTCAAAGACATGGCAGGCATAAAGAAGATAGAGAAAACCTCAATTGATGATTGAGGGGGAGCTGTTGGTGTAGGACAATCACCAATTGATGTTTTGACATGGAAATGAAGTCAAGGATTTGAGAAGAGAACAAGTTGTGAAGCATGAAGGAAGGACACATTTAGAATTTGGAAGATGTGTACACATATGTACATTATTTCAGAGATAGTTCACATATATCTTTGAGTAGTCATAAGCTTGTAAATTTTTGTCTATATATACTTCGAAAAATATCGGGGCAAGTATGAGAGAGCATGAGAATAGAGTAATCAGGAGTTGTAAGAGTCATTAGACATCTTAGAAGTGAGTCAAGACTCTCTCATCACTCAGTTGTAGTTTCTCTCAGAAATAGAAAATGTTGCGCCTGATATTTCTGAGTTTTCTCCTTCTATGTTAGATCTTTTGTGAAATGCTTTTGTACAAGTCTAAGTCTATAGGTAATCGACCTCTGTACAAATTTTTAGCTTCAAATTATGATTAGACTGAGAGAATTTTGGATAGGAACATCTATATGTGAGAAAGTGTTGAGTGTCTTCTGAAAGAGGCGCAAATTCGATGGTCAAAGAAATGGACAGTGCTCAGTGCATATCGCAAAGTTTTACACAAATGAGGAGTCAAAATTTAATTTGGAAGGTAAGCCATCTATGGCTAAAAGCATTTGCTTAAACGGGTTCTAGTTTTGGAGAACCATGTCTTAGAAGTTGCAGGTGTCAAAGTTGACTATAGAGAGAGACAGTTTCAAACATAGGTAGATTTTTTGAATCATTTCTCATAATCTACTCAAGCTTTTGAAGTGTTTTAACTTTGAGAAGGTGCGCAATCTCTAGGCAAAACATTCTACAAAGTTTTATAAAAAAATTTACACGAATGATTAGTCAATGAGTGATTAAGGTGCAGCAGACTTTTCAGGGAAATGACTTTCTTCACAATTAGCTAGTTTCTTGATAGTTTGGTGCTTGTCTTCCAAAATTGGTTGGAGTTTAAAGTTATTCTTCATATAGAGGTGGTCTAACATCAAGGATAGCTTGTTCTCTGGAGATTAACACTCTCCATCAATAGATAGATAGATAGATAGATAAATAGATAGATAGATAGATACATAGATAGATAGATAGATAGATAGATAGATAGATAGATAGATAGATAGATAGATAGAAAAACAGATAGATAGATAGATAGATAGATAGATAGATAGATAGATAGATATGTAGATAGATAGATAGATAGATAGATAGATAGACAGATAGATACATACATAGATAGATAGATAGATAGATAGATAGATAGATAGATAGATAGATAGATAGATAGATAGATAGAGAGACAAACAGATAGATAGATAGATACATACATACATAGATAGATAGGTAGATAGATAGATAGATAGATAGATAGATAGATAGATAGAAAGATAGATAGATAGATAGATAGATAGATATATAGATAGATAGATAGATAGATAGATAGATAGATAGATAGATAGATAGATAGATAGATAGATAGATAGATAGATAGATAGATAGATAGATAGATAGATAGATAGATAGATAGATAGATAGATAGATAGATAGATAGATAGACAGATAGATAGACAGACATATAGATAGATAGATAGATAGATAGATAGATAGATAGATACATAGATGTTGGTGCATGCCAATCATCAATTGAAGGTTTATGAAGAAATGAAGTCAAGAAATTAAGAGGAGAACAAATTCAGAAGTTTGAAGGAAGGACATACTCAGAAATTCAAAGCTATGTACACATATGTACATTAGTTCATATATAGGTTACTCACACTTTTGATTAGTCATAAGTTTGTACATATTTGCCTATAAATGTTTTGGAAAAAGTCGGGGCATGTAGAATAGAGAATAGGAAGAGAGAAATCAGATGTAGAAAGTGTCATTGGAAACATGAAAAGTTAGTTGAGTTACTTCTTCAAACAGTTGTAACTTTTCTGAGTAATCGAAGAAAATCTTGCGCCCGATGTTTCGATGTCTTCTACTTCTGTAGTTAATCTTTCGAGAAATCCTTCTGAACATATCTAAGTCCATAGTTAATCAATCTATGGCTAGAATTTGAGAGTCTAATTGTAATCAGACTAAGAGAATTTTGCATAGGAACATTCATATGTGAAATGTTCTAAGTGTCTTCTGAAACAGGCGCAGATTTCGTGATCAAAGAAATGATCAGTTCTCAGCACATAGTGTAAAGTTTTACACAAGTGATAGCTTAAAATTTAAGTTGAGAGATAAGCCATTTATGGCTAAAAGCATTTCATCAAACGGGATATAGTTTGGGAGAACCATTGCTAAGAAGTTGCAGGTGTTAAATTCGCTATTGCAGAGAGGCAGTTTCAGACACAGGTAAGTTGTTTGAGTTAATTCTCAGATTATACTCAATCATTTTGAGAAATTTAAGTTGGAGGAGTTGCGCAAACTCCACGCAATATATCATACAAAGTTTTATAAAAAACTTTACATGAATGATTAGTCAATGAGTGATTAATCTGCAGCAGACTTTTCAGAGAAGTGATTTCTTCACAGTTAATCAATTTCTTGGTAATGTGATAGTGGATTTCCAAAATTCTGTGGAGTCTAAAGTTATTCTTGGTCTAGAGGTGGTCTAATACCAAGGATAGCTTGTTCTTTTGGAGATTAACACTCTCCATCAGTGGTATCAGAGCAGGTTGTGTCAAAATTGAGGAAAGGAAGACTCCGACTGTTGCAGATATACAAATTCTACATCTCGAAGGTTCAGAAGGATAAAGTGTGAAGAAAGATTGAAGGGAGATACGCAAAGATTATCAAAAGAATCAGAAGAAGCAACATTCAAAGTTAAGGTACATTTATTTCTTGTAAAGGCTAAAACTTTGAGACTACAGGTGAAGCAAGGATGGGAGATAGTCTCCAAATTGAAAAGTTGGATAGAGAGAACTATCCAGCTTGGTCTATGAGAATGGAAGCTCATCTGATGAGCAAAGATTTGATAGCATACATTACAGGTGAAGAAGAGAAGCCTCAGTTCAGAGATCCTAGTGTTCCAACTAGGGAAGAATTGTCAGATTTAAAGAATTGGATGAAGAAGGATGCTCAAGCAAGGAGCATAATCTACATAGCAGTCAATGACTATTTGCTTCCTCACATTAGAGGACTTGAAAGTGCATGTGACATTTGGAATGCTTTGGAAGAGCATTTCCAAAACACAACCAAATCAAGGAAGGCTTCACTATGGGCAGAATTTACTACTTTCAAGAAGAAGGCTTCACAATCAATTTCTGATTATGTGACAAAGATGAAGGACATTGCAGATTCTTTAGGTGCAGTGGATGAAGATATTGAAGAAGATAAATTGGTAAGACAAATTCTCACAGGGCTAAGAGGAGATGAGAAGTGGAAGCCTTTTATTTTGTCTACAGAACTTTCATTAGATCACTTCACTCCTGATTTGAATCAATTGTTAGGTCATATGCTAACTTTTGAGAATGATATCAAAGGAGATGTTGATAAGAGTGCAGGTCATGCAATGTACTCTAAAGACAAGAAGAAAGCTAACAAAGGAAAGCAACAATCAGGTGAAGAAGAAGGTACTTCAAACCAAGCAAATTTCATAAGAG
>MU260385.1:0-2500 GCA_020310875.1 Ceratopteris richardii
AGAGGAAGAGTGGAAGGTTTCAGAATCAATTTCAAAGAGGAAGACATAATTCAAGAGGAAGTTTTGGTAGAGGTGGTGGAAGAAATTGGAAATCAGAATCAATCATATAACACCACATATTACAATTATGCAAATGATACACAGAATGACAACCATACAACATTGATGATGAATTCAATTAGTTCATCAGAGAAGGAGGATCTCAAGGTATTCTATATTGACTCTGGTTGTTCAAATCATTTATCAGGTAATATAGAATTATTGTCAGAATTGGAAGAAGGAAATTCAGTCATACAGTACAAACAGGTGACAATACAAAGCATAATGTGCATTCAATTGGAAAAGTGAAGTGCAGGAGTGGAGCTGATTTATTAACAAATGTTTTGTATGTTCCAACAATACCAAAGAATCTGATTAGTGTTGGACAAATAGTGGAAAAAGGTTTTCAAGTCAGATTTACAAATGAAGGGGTATTTGTTGAAGATCCAGAGGATGCTTACAAACCCATTGTTTGTGGCAAGAAGGAAGGTAGAACTTTTTACTCTCAAAGTACAAGGAAATGTTGGTCAAGCCCTAATTACACATGGTGATGAAGTAATTACATAGTTAGATCTTTGGCATAAAAGATTGGGACATTTCAATGAAAGAGGAATCAAAACTATGGTGGAAAATCAATCTGTATTGGGACTACCAAATGTGAAGAATCAACATATGATATACAAGTGTGAAGCTTGTCAGATGGGAAAAGCTCATAGACAACCATTTCAGAACAAAGGTTTCAAGCATGATGGTTTGCTTGAACTCATACATACAGATGTATGGGGACCAACAAAAGAAGGTTCAATAAATGGATCTAGGTATTATGTTTTGTTTATTGATGATGCTACAAGGTGGATAACCCTTTATGTTCTAAAAGGAAAGATCAGAAGTCTTTGGAGCCTTCAAACATTTTCATGCTTATGCAGAAAGAGTTACAGGTCACAAACTCAAGAGGCTAAGGTCTGATGGAGGGGGAGAATACTTCTCCCAAGAGTTTTAATGATTATCTTTGGAATGCAGGTATCAAGAGAGAGATAACTTGCAGGTATACACCTCAACATAATGGGGTGGCAGAAAGGAGGAATAGAACATTGGTTGAATTTGCAAGAGCATGTTAAAAGAAAAGAATTGCCCTAATTATCTTTGGGCTGAGGCTGTAAATACAGCCACATACCTTGTGAATAGGTTACCATGTGGAGCTTTGAATGGTATGACCCCTTATGAAGCTTGGTGGGGTAAGAAACCAACACTTGACCATTGTAAAGTGTTTGGGTCAATTGCCTATGCTTATGTACCATCACAACTCAGACATAAGCTTGAACCAAGGCAGAAAGATATGTGTTTATTGGGTATGATGAAAAGCAAATGGGTTATAGACTATGGAGTCCTTTAACTAAACATTTTATTGTTTCCAGAGATGTGACCTTTGATGAACAGAAGAGTTGGTATGCAGATAAAGAATGTGAGCTTGAAACATTTGAGGAAGAGATAAGAAGGAGTGCAAGAGGTAAATCACATATGCAGATAGATGGAGATGAAGAACATATGCAAGCAAGCACATCAAGAGTTGGATCATATAGAAGGAATGAAGATGGACCAATATTTGATGAAGAAGTACATCCAGATAGACATGAAGTGTGTGAACCAAGAAGGTCAACCAGAATAAGGAATCAACCTACAAGGTATTCATATGACACTTCTTACTTGACTCAGAAAAATTATGCTTACATGGTTAAGGAAGATGAAGAACCTCAAAGCTATGATGAAGCAAAAGGTAAGAGACAATGGGAAGTAGCAATGAAGGAAGAATTTGATGCTCTTGAAGAGAACAAAACTTGGGAACTTGTCCCAAAGCCTAATGGTAAGAAAGTGATTGGAAACAAATGGGTTTACAAAGTTAAGAAGCATGCAGATGGAACTATAGCCAAATACAAAGCTAGATTGGTGGTTAAAGGCTATGCTCAAACATTTGGCATAGATTATGATGAGACATTCAGTCCTGTGGCAAAGATGTCAACCATAAGGACAATCATTGCCATTGCAGCATCAAAAGGATGGACATTGAGTCAATTGGACATTAAGAATGCATTTTTGAATGGATATATATCAGATGAGGTTTACATGGAGCAACCTCAAGGGTTTGCAGATCATAAGTGTCCAAATTATGTTTGCAGGTTGAGAAGAGCCCTTTATGGTTTGAAGCAAGCTCCAAGAGCTTGGAATTATAGACTTGTAAAGTATCTTAATGATCTTGGATATCAAAGTTCAAAGGCAGATGCAAGCTTACTTATCAAAAGAACAGATGAAGGTATGATCTACATTTGTATATATGTAGATGACATTATAATTACAGGTACCTCAAATGAAGGAATCAAGGAGGTGAAGAAGCTACTTGAAAGAGAATTCAAGATAAGTGATCTAGGAAAATTATCATATTTTCTTGGAATGGAAATCACTTATG
>MU260385.1:10000-12500 GCA_020310875.1 Ceratopteris richardii
TCAAGGCTGCCCTTCAAGAAGAGTACCTATGTAAGTGCAAATGTTTTAGACCTCATTCACACGGATGTTTGGGGTCCAACAAGAGAAGCATCCCTTGCTGAAAATAGGTATTTTGTAACCTTCATTGATGACTTTTCAAGAAAAGTGTGGTTGTATTGCATTAGAAACAAATCAGATGTGTTCCACTACTTCAAGAAATTCAAAGCACAGGTGGAGAAGGAATCTGGCAAGTTTATCAAAACTTTGAGATCCGATGGAGGGGGAGAGTACTTCTCCCATGAATTTTCTAAATTTTTGCAGGTCAATGGCATCAAAAGATAATTTACATGCAGGTATACCCCTCAACAAAATGGGGTAGCAGAGAGAAAGAACAGACACATAGCAGAGGTAGCAAGGTGTATGCTCAATGAAATGAATATGCCGCATTGTTATTGGGGAGAGGCTACATATACAGCCACATACATCATGAATAGATGTCCTACATCAGGTATACATCATCTAACCTCTGAGGAAGCATGGAGTGGAAGAAAACCTTGCATTTCACATCTTAGAATCTTTGGTTGTATATGCTATGTACATGTACCCCAAGAGTTGAGGTCAAAGTTAGATGCCAAATCTGAAAGGTGTATTTTTTTGGGATATTCTATGGAACAAAAGGGGTATAAATGCTATAATCCCATCACCAAGGAGCTGAAGGTAAGTAGGGATGTTGTCTTTGATGAGTTGAAGCCTTGGTATGCATGCACAAGTCCATTGCAGGTTGAAGACATAGGTGAGACAGATTTGAAGAATGATGATAGAGTTCAAGAAAGCATGGATTTGAGTGGTCCAAGCAACTCATGCAACACAAGGACACCCTCACCATGGAGTGGAAGGCTTAGGGAAAGAGAGACCAACTCTAAAGAAAGCAAAGTCAAAGGCAAAGAGAAGATTTCAGTTGAAGAAGGAAGCTATGTGGACGAGAGCATGTTGGAAGATGAAGAGATAGAAGAAATTCAAACTCCAAGAGTGGCAAAACAAAGAAAGAAGATGGCAACCACACCTAAAGGAAGTGAAAGAAGGTCTTCAAGAGTAAGATATCCAGTACAAAGGTTAACATATGATAATTTCATTGCAAAGCATTATGCATACATGACTCAGGTAATCAAGGACAAAGAACCAACTAGTTATGAAGAAGCTAAGGATTGCAAGGAATGGCAAGAGGCAATGAAGGAAGAGCTCAAAGCACTTGATGAGAACCATACTTGGAGCTTGGTACCAGCTCAAGAAGGCATGAAGGTGATAGGTAATAAGTGGGTTTACAAAATTAAAAGAAATTCAGATGGTTCCATTGCTAGGTACAAAGCAAGGTTGGTGGCGAAAGGCTTCTCCCAAAGCTACGGGATAGATTATGATGAAACTTTCAGCCCCGTAGCCAAGATGCCAACAATTAGGACTTTGATTGCAGTGGCCACATCAAGGAAATGGAGCTTATATCAGTTGGATGTGAAGAATGCCTTCCTCAATGGAGAGCTTGAAGAAGTAGTCTACATGAGCCAACCTCAAGGATTTGCTAGTATGAGGTACCCAAATCATGTTTGCAAGCTAAGGAAAGCACTATATGGACTAAAGCAAGCCCCAAGGGCCTGGAATCAGAGGTTAGTGGATTATTTATCAAGTTGTGGATACAAAGAAAGTGTTGCAGATCCATCACTTTACATGAAGAAGCAAGGAGACAAGACGGTATATATATGCATCTATGTGGACGATTTGATCATCACAGGAAGTGATATTGCAGGTATTAAAGATATCAAATCAAAGCTAGGAAAGGAGTTCAAGATATCTGATCTTGGAACACTAAAATCCTTCTTGGGAATAGAGGTAATCTATGCACACAATGGCATCTTCTTGATTCAAAGAAAATACTTGTTGGATGTGCTATACAGGTTTGGTATGAGTGGTTGTAAGCCACTTTCTCAGCCCATGGAGCCCAATACAAAGTTGGTTGCAGGTCAAGGAGAGGCTATACAAGATATTACACTATATAGAAGCATAATTGGTTCATTAATTTATGCTACATTCACTAGACCTGATCTTGCATATGTAGTAGGTGTTCTCTCTCAATTTTTGCATGCACCTACTCATGATCATCTTATGGCGGCAAGAAAGGTGCTTCGTTACATCAAGCACACCATCAACCAAGGTCTATTTTACTCATATGATGCTGATCTAAGTGTCAAAGGATATAGTGATGCTGATTGGGCAGGTAGCAAGGATGATCGAAGGAGTACATCGGGTTATGTTTTCATGATAGGTACAAAAGTGATCTCTTGGAGCTCTAAGAAGCAACCCACTGTTGCTCTTTCATCCACAGAGGCTGAGTACAGAGGTTTAGCATTGGCTACATGTGAGCTATTATGGCTTAAGAAGCTACTTAAGGACTTGGAAGTGGAAGTGCAGGAGTTTCCTCTTTATGGAGACAACATTTCAAGCATCTATCTAGCTAACAATCCCATGTTTC